>CM035107.1:42526985-42530578 GCA_020205505.1 Panax japonicus | reverse complement strand
CCAGATGATGACTGCTTAGAAGATCAAATCCTGACCTCTCGCATAAATAGGGCTAATGAAAACCGGTCAAACGAAAATATTGACCCTGATATGAATTCAGTCTTGGTCATCATCAAAGAGGAGAAGGAAATCAACTATCCCTTCATCATAACTTTCCACAAGGACTTGACCCTAGGCAATTGGAGCAGCACTCCTTGTATATGCCCAAAAGGGTAAAAAGGGTAAAAAAAAATCCCTATGCCATGCTATGTAGATATTATTAACTGCTTACTTTTGTTACACAATATTAGTAATTACTTTTGTCATGATTTTGCTAACACTTTTTATGGTCAAAAAATCTCATATATTGAGTGAAAGCATTTTTTTTACAACTCCAGAGTTGGGTTTTTCTAGCCTTACTAATAGAATGACAAATCTCCACAATGACTACAACTTTGATGTAGAGTTGGACTTTGACTTGATAAGGATTGAGCAAGAAGAGATATTGAAACCTCAGAAAACCCTATAAAAATCAATATTGGCATGGACCTTACCCCAAGCCAAAGAAAAAACTTGATTGTTATACAAACCTAGTTCCAGGATGTGTTTGCATGGTCACATGAGGACATGATTGATTTGTCTACTGAATTTTCATTCATTGCTTTCCCATAAAGGAAGGATTCAAGCTAGTCAAACAGAAGCTCAGGTGATTAAAACTTGAGTGGAGTTTGAAAGTCAAGGAAGAAATTGTTAAAAAATTCAAAGCAGACATCATCATGGTATCAACCTACCCTGAGTGGCTATCCAATATAGTTCTTGTGCCTAAGCCCGGAAGGAAGGTACGAGTATGTGTGGATTACCGATATTTGAACAAAGCTTTTGTCGAAGATAATTTCTCAGTACATTTTATCCAAATACTAATAGACAACATGGCTCAGTAGGACATGTATTCTTTTGTTGACTGCTTTGCTGGGTACCATCAGATCATGGTTGCTAAAGAGGACCAGGAGAAAACATCCTTTATCACTCCTTGGGGAACCTTTTGTTACTGACGTTTATCATTCAGCCTTATCAATGTCGGTGCCACCTATCAGCTCTTTTCCATGATATAATGCTCAAAGAATTTGAGGTCTATGTGGATGACATCATCATCAAATCTAGGAAGGAAGATGACCATATCGACCATCTTAAAAAGATTTTTAACCGATTACACAAATATCACTTGAAGCTTAATCCGGCCAAGTGTGCCTTCGGTGTCAAATCAGGCAAGTTGGTGGGATTTCTAGTAACCCACGGAGGCCTTGAACTAGATCCCACCAAAATTGAGGCAATCACCAAGATGCCAGTGCCCCAATCAGTGAGGGAAATACGAGGATTTCTGAGGAGAATCAATTTCATCAACAGATTCATCTCTCAACTCCCAGCAATGTGTGAGCCCATCTTTAAGTTGTTAAGGAAAAACTCCTCCATGAAGTGGAATGAAGAGTGCCAAAAATACTTCCTTTCCATCAAAAAACAATTGGTCAAAACTCTCGTCTTGGTACCTCCAAGGGATAATGTTCCCATATTTATGTACCTGTCAGACAATGACAATGTTATGGGCTACATAGTAGGACAAAAAGATGATAGAGGTATGGAAAAAGCTATTTATTACCTAAACAAAAGATTCAGTAGCAGCGAGCAAAAGTATACTTTAATAAAGTTGAAAAGACTTGTTGTGCATTAGAATGGGCCGCCATGAGGTTATAACATTATCTCCATGGTCACACAACCTATCTCATATTCCGCATTGATCCTCTGAAATATGCATTCAACAAATCCATGTTGAATTGCCGACTGTTCAAAAAGCAGTTGATCCTTCAACAATTCGACATCATCTACGTGACTCAAAAGTCCATCAAAGGTCAAGGAATTACGGATCAATTAGCTGAAGCACCATCAGGGAATTTTGAACCCTTGGAAACGTATTTCCCCGATGGAGTAACGACAATTCAACAAAGCCATCAGGAAAATACAGTTCGATCGTTGAAATTATATTTTGATGGAGCTGTAAACATGGAAGGCGCCAGAGCAGGGGTAGTTCTGGTATTTATTTTAGGAGAACAAGATCCCGTGGCTATCAAAAATATAGTTTGACAACACCAACAACACAGCTGAGTACGAAGGTTGTATTGTAGACACTCAAAATTTTGCATTCATATTACTAACCATGCAGGATGGCAGAATCATCTTTCATCTTCCAGAGACAACCCTAAAAGTAAAATCCAGTCCCAACACCGGAGATAACCCCCAACAGATCAAGTTTTAGCCCCAGGGATAACCCTGAGAGATCAAGTTACATCCCCGAAGATAACCCCTGGAAATCCAGGTTCCAACCCCGGTGATAACCTCGGGAGATTCAGTTTCCAACCCCGAAGATAACCCTAGGATATTTAGTTTCAACCCCGGAGATAACCCTGAGAGATTTAATTCCAATCCTAAAGATAACCCTGAGAGATCAGTTCCATCCCAAGAATATAACCCTGGGAGATCAGTTTCAACCACGGAGATAACCCCAGGAGATCAAATTCCAACCCCAAAGATAACCGCAGAAGATTAAGTTCCAACCCCGGAGATAACCCCGGGAGATTCAGTTCCAACCCCGGAGATAAACCCAGGAGATCCAGTTCCAGTCATCGAGATAACCATGGGAGATCCAGTTCCAACCCCAAAGATAACCCCAGGAGATATAGTTCCATCCCAGGAGATAACCCTAGGAGTTCCAGTTCCAACCCCGGAGATAACCCTGGGAGATTTTGTTCCAACCCTGTAGATAACCCTGGGAGATCCAATCTAACCCCAGAGATAACCTCGGGGGATCAAGTTTAAAGCCCGGAGTCAACCTCGGGAGGTCAAACTAACCTCAAAGATAACCTTGAGGACTGTCAGAGTCAACAGCAGGCCAATCTCGAAGATAACCCTGGGAAAAAACTGTTATAATTGCATCAAAGCCGGAGAACACCCTAGGAGGGGAAAAATGGTCATTTTTCCAATTTAACTCAAATCAACTCAAAACACTTCAAAAGATGTACCACGATAACAATAGCTTAAATCCTTAGTAAAACTGCATTAGCCAGCTCAATGGAGAGACTGCGAAGACTAGGAGATCTTTTCATGGACCCATCTTCCCGAATTTGGAAAACATCATATCCCATGTCATTGTGTATCTCTCGTCAGCGAATTTCCAAAAAGGTGAAACACGCCTCCATCGGATGCCAGGATTGACAATTATAAAGTTTCGAGCGGACAGCGCGTCGTCCAAGTATAAGTACTTTGAGACGGAGGGACCCGCCGAGCCAAGGGTATCCCAGGCAACCGCGGGTTTACCCGCGACAAATTTGGTATATAAATAGACCCCCCCATTAGCTCATTTGAAAAAAAGAGAAAACTATGTCCATTTCATCCTTTAACCTCCTCTAGAATGTTTCAAACTTTATGAATCTTATTTCTAAACACTTGTAAGCGCGTATTCTCTGACATATCAAAATTTAACCGGTGGAAACCGAGTTTTCAAGCTCCAAAAGCCGTCTGAAGTCTTCTTGGTAGCCCACTATAAGATTTTTCGAAATTTTAAG